>JAVIAB010000101.1:54679218-54689218 GCA_032433765.1 Megaustenia siamemsis | reverse complement strand
TTATATTATATTATATTATATTATATTATATTATATTATATTATATTGTATTATATTATATTATATTATATTATATTATATTGTATTATATTGTATTATATTATATTATTTTATATTATATTGTATTATATTGTTATATTGTATTGTATTGTATTGTATTGTATTATATTGTATTATATTGTATTATATTATATTATATTATATTATATTATATTATATTATATTATATTATATTATATTATATTATATTATATTATATTATATTATATTATATTATATTATATTATATTATATTATATTATATTATATTATATTATATTATATTATATTATATTATATTATATTATATTATATTATATTATATTATATTATATTATATTATATTATATTATATTATATTATATTATATTATATTAATTATATTATATTAATTATATTATATTATATTATATTATATTATATTATATTATATTATATTATATTATATTATATTTATATAATATATATATATTATATTATATTATATTATATTATATTATATTATATTTATATTATATTATATTATATTATATTATATTATATTATATTATATCATATCATATCATATCATATCATATTATATATATTATATTATATTATATTATATTATATTATATTATATTATATTATATTATATTATATTATATTATATTATATTATATTATATTATATTATATTATATTATATTATATTATATTATATTATATTATATTATATTATATTATGTTATAAAGTAATCTTAGTAATCTCTCTATGAAGTAAATTCTTAATTAAGTTCTGCGATTCTGTTTCATCGGTACGAGGGACTGTATCTGGCTGATCACTTCCCCAACTATTTGACCAAAACGTCTACTAAACACATCAGCTTGTTCAATAATTGCCTAATTGACTACCTAACCTGATAATCTGATAATTCTGATATTCCCTGACATCATTTAAGAACGAATTCTTCTTTTCCAAATAATTAACAGTCCAGCGTCGTTTGTCTGTCCCAGGTGCCTCTATCTCGATGAAAAGATATTGTCTAAATCTCCCTGTCCGTTCTGAAATACATCTTCTGTATTTGCAGCTTTTTGGGCTAAGTGAGAAGAATCATAATGTGTGCTGGTCGATTCATCAGCTGCAAGTCCTCATCCATGCACACTCCAACAGTGCCCAGGGACTTCCGTTCTGTCCTGATTAACTGACAAGCTTTTCGTAATTTTTGGCACCGACAATCGTCTCTTCCCCACATGTGCAGCTATCACAACTTTACTCACACCTTTGCTCTTGTCTTTTATGAAGTGTTTAAAGTGCTATTTTTCATAATACATCATCATCATCATCGTGTGCCTTCTCCGCAACGAAGGTTGGCTACCATGGATCGCGATTCTACTCTGTTTCTTGCTTTGATGGTGCAGGCTGTCATAGATTGAGTACAAATAATAATACATAAATATTATTATATGGGGAACTTCCGAGGCGATAATAGGGAATAATAGAACAAAGAAGTATGTGTTAGCATGTTGTGTTGTCTGTCAATTTTTCCGAGTGCTAACACATACTTCTTTGTTCTATTATTCCCTGTCATAGATTGACTTGTCTATCCTTTGATGTTACTCGTCCATGTTAGTCTTGGTCTGCCTCTGCCTCTTTTACCTTGTATTTTTCCTTCCAATACTACTTTTAGTAGGCTGTTGTGTCTTTTAACATGCCCCCAAAATTTCAGCGTCTTGTCTTAATTGTATTTAGTAGTTCTCTTTTATTTTAGGTTGTTTCAAAACTTTATCGTTTGTTATGTTTTGTTTCCATCCAATTCTACCTATTCTTCTATAATCCACATTTCAAAGGCTTCAATTTTCTGTTCTGTTTTCTTGTCTAATGTCCATGTTTCTACACCATACAGGAATATTGAGAAAATGTAACATTTTGCCATTCTATTTTTAGATACTATTTTATTGTATATTTCTGCACTGGTAGTTCCTTGATCACGAATATTTCTTCTCTCCCCTTTGAATGTGTCTTTCCATGTCTGTCTATCACGTTTTGAACCAAACCTGTTACACGTGATTTTAGTAGCAAGCAAGAAGACTAACTAAAAATCATGCAAAGTTATGTGTTTTGCTGGGATTTTTTATGACATACAAAAATAAATAAAATTATATAATGAAACATGTAAAATCGTTCAATAACAGAATGCTTATGGGGATTAAGCACACACGCACACACACACACACACACACGCACACACACACACACACGCACACACACACACACACGCACACACGCACACACACACACACACACGCACGCACGCACGCACACACACACGCACACACACATACAAATTGTGGAATGAAAATTACTTAAAGTTGAATGTTCCACAACAAATGTATAGATAAAGAGGAATAATAATTTGGATATTTCTTGCCATTTATAACATCATCGTTTGTCTTTCAGGGATCTAGAATAAGGATTTCCGTAAGTCAAATTAATAAGAAATTTGGTAAAATCGAAAATGAAACACAAAGCAGTTATGTGGCAATAACTCTTGAATTTCCTTTGTTTCTTAATTCACCAAAGTGAAATAGACTGTCACGTGTGATGTTAACTGTGTTTATTACAGTGACACGTGTTCGATTGTTTTAGTGCACAACCGGGAAAAAGGTGGAAATTTTGGGATGCTAGGTCATCTAGAGCAGAGAGAAAGCGCAACAGCTATTGACCAAATCAAGAACTAAAGTGACACTTGTCGCCACTACCGATACCATACCTGGACAAGAATAATCTATTCTGAATGTACTAAACAATAAAGAGTATTAGGTATCATTTTGGATGCAGAAAGAGCAAGAACAATGAAAGACCTTTGGTCAATAACTGACAGAGTCCTTTTAGTGAAATTGAATGAAAAGCCAATAGATGTAAATCTCATACAAGTTTATGCACCAACACCAGACAGTCTAGAGGAAGCACTTGATACATTTTACCTTGATCTTAAACTGGCACTTCATCAATTCAAACCACATGAAAACACCACAGTTATAGAGGATCTGAACGCAAAAGTAGGAAAGAAAAGAGTTGTGAAGTAGTTGGTAATTTTGGCTTAGAAGAGAGTAATGCAAGAGATCACAAATTTATTGACTGTGCAAGAACACCCAAAGTGGTGATAGGAAACACATGGCTTACGTAAAATCAAAGACGTCTGTGGACACAAAAAAGCCCAGGAGACAATGCACGTAATCGAATTGGTTACATAATGATAAACACAAGATTTAGAAACAGTTTGGTGTGTGTGAAAACTAGACCAGGGGCAGATTGCAATAGTGATTATGTACCAGTTGTGGGAAAAGCAAAGGTTCCCTCTATGCCTAGCTAGACGTATGGGGAATATGGAGTTAGTGACCATATGTTTCTATATCCACGGCACATTTTGGGTGATGTGGTCGGTATCACACCAGGCCGCCTTTACTTCCCAGACAAATCTCTGGTACCCATTTTTTTTAGTAGCTGGGTGAACCCCGGAGCCTTGTCAGTCCGAAAAAAACCCACTAATGTTGGTATCGAACCCAGAGCCTTCTGATCAGGAAGCGAGCACACTAACCATTCAGCCACCGAGGCGAGCACACTAACCATTCAGCCACCGAGGCGAGCACACTAACCACTCAGCCACCGAGGCGAGCACACTAACCACTCAGTCACCGTGGCGAGCACACTAACCACTCAGTCACCGAGGCGAGCACACTAACCGCTCAGCCACCAAGGTGAGCACACTAACCACTCAGCCACCAAGGTGAGCACACTAACCACTTAGCCAGCGAGGCGAGCACACTAACCACTCAGCCACCGAGGCGAGCACACTAACCACTCAGCCACCGAGGCGAGCACACTAACCACTCAGCCACCGAGGCGAGCACACTAACCACTCAACCACCGAGGCGAGCACACTAACCACTCAGCCACCGAGGCGAGCACACTAACCACTCAACCACCGAGGCGAGCACACTAACAACTCAGCCACCAGGGCGAGCACACTAACCACTCAGGAACCGAGGCGAGCACACTAACCACTCAGCCACCGAGGCGAGCACACTAACCACTCAGCCACCGAGGCGAGCACACTAACCACTCAGCCACCGAGAGGAGCACACTAATCACTCAGCCCCCGAGGCGAGCACACTAACCACTCAGCCACCGAGGCGAGCACACTAACTACTCAGCCACCGAGGCTCCAAGGTTGTGGGAAAGTTTAGAGTAAAATTAAAATCAGCAAAATGAGCCTCAGTAAATATATCAAGTTAAATTTAGATTTACCCAAATCAGGCAACAGATTATAAGACAAATATATCATCTCAACTAAGAAACATGTACAGTGAAGTAGAGGAGAAAGAACGTATTGGTGAACAGTGGGAACAGCTACAAAAATCAACGCAACTAACATAAAAAGAGTTCATACCACAATTGAGGGCAAATTCACGAAAGAAATGGATGACAGATGGCATGTTACAGCTAATGGATGCAAAAATAAGAAATAAGGATAACACATATGAGTATATGATTTTAAATCAATAATTATAATAAAATTAAAATGCTATATAAGAACAAACTACAGAATTAACAAGAAGAAAAACGCAATTAAAAACTGGATGTTTAAGATCAAAGGAAGTAAAACTGTTGATTGAACAAGAAAACATAAGGGAACGATGGGCTGAATACAATAAATATTTTATAGTGATGCACGAATAGAAGTAAAAATTAAGGATAATGTTGAAGGACTAGAAATACTCAAAGAAAAGGTGGTAGATGCACACTTATGTAATAGCAATATGAAAGCAGGAAAAAATCCTAATCTAAATAATATAACTAGAAAAGAAATTGAAGCCATGGGTGATTTTGGAATAGAAATAAATCTCAAATCAATATTCATAGTCCTGCCAAAAGAAATCGTGTGCGATTGAATACTATGATCATCGCACAATAAGCCGTATAAGAGACATGACTAAGATATTACTAAGAATCATAATTCGAAGAGTGCGAAACAAAATCAGTCCAGACGTTTGTGATGAAAAGTGTGGTTTTGTTAGAGATAAAAGTACGAACAAAACCATATACATCATCGGATCTTAGAAAGTCATAGAGGTGAAAATAAATGTATACCTATGATTCATAGATTATACCAAGCATATGACAAAGTAAAGCACCAAGAAATAATCACAATTTTAGAAAGCATAAACGTAGACAGCAAAGATCTAAGAGTAATAAAGAACATGTACTGGCAACAAACAGCTGCTATAAGAACTGGAAATCAACTGGAAATGTTTCAACAAATAAAACCAGGTGTTAGGCAAGGTTGTGTGCGTTGCATTTTGCTTCACACACCTATGGCCAGTACTTCCGAATTCAGCTTGTCATATTTGGTTATCGGGTTTCCATCAATTCTTTGATCCCTGTTCGCTTTGCTAGAGTCATTAATTAGTTTTAAAATTTTGAAGACAGGTGGTGTAGGGTGTTGGTCAGCTATAGTTCACTTCACCGGCGAATTGTTTATTATATTAAAAGGTGACATCCCAGAACTCTGGGCAAACACATGGATGTTTAATCACCCTAGAAGAGGGTGGGGTATGTGTATTTAGAACGCTCCATTATCTCGCTGGTTATGCATACACTTCGCTCATCCCAGCAGGTAGACATTCCTATTTGGTGACGTTGTGTCCCTGTCTCAAGATTACATTTCTACCGGTAGTCATGTCGATTTCTCACAAGAAATTAAAAGCAAAATGTCCTCCTTAAACGTTGTGATGGTTCATACCTGGCACATCCACCACTTATGTAACAGAGGCCAGCTCATACTTTGATACGGATCAACGAGTGACCTTACCAGGATAACCCCGCAGTGACTTTTGATTATGTCTGAGGTTTCATTATGTGTCAACTTATACCGCAACGATTCGGTTTCTTTCAAAGGATTTACTGAAAGCCTGTCACTGTGGCTATCTAAGTAACGATATGTTTGGGCAATCTGAGGGTAGCAATAATTTTGTTATCATTCTCTTGAAAAAAGGTGCACTACCTGAAAACTCCAGGAAAGAAAAGCCCAGGAGACAATGCACGTAATCATATTGATTACATAAAGATAAGCAAAAGATTTAGAAACAGTCTGGTGTGTGTGAAAACTAGACCAGGGGCAGATTGCAATAATGATCATGTACCAGTTGTGGGAAAGCTTAGAGCAAAATTAAAAGCAACAAAACGAGCCTCAGTTAACAAGTTAAATTTATATTTACTCAAACAGACAAGAAATTGCAAGACAAATATAAATCCACAATTCAGAACCGGTACAATACAATAAAAAAGATACAAAGCATTGATGAACAGTGTGAAATGCTAAAAGAAACAATGCAATAAACATCAAAAGAGTTTATACCACCAGTGAGAACAAGTTCAAGAAAGAAATGGATGACAGATGACATTTTGCAGCTAATGGATACAAGAAGAAGAAATAAAGAAAATAAAGATGAGAATAAGAGATTAAATAAAGAAATTTTAATAAAATGCAATGAAGCAAAAGAAGCATGGCTAAAAGAGAGATGCATAAAGATTGAAATGAAACAAAACGGAGATGCCAAAGCTATATACAAACAAATTAAAGAATTAGCAGGAAGAAAAACGCAATAAAAAAACTGATTGTTTAAGATCAAAGGAAGCAGAATTGTTGTTTGAACAAGAAAGTATAAGGGAACGATGGATAGAAGACATTAAAAAACGTTATAATGATGAACGAGCAGAAGTAAATATTAAAGATAATGGAGAAGGACCAGAAATACTCAAAGAAGAAGTGGAAGAGGACTTGCGCAATACAAAAACAGGAAAAGCCCCTGGACCAGGTAATATAACTAAAGAAGAGATTGAAGCCATGGGTGATTTTGGAATAGAATTAATAACATAAATATTTAATGATATTTACAACAGTGGATGCTTACCAGATGACCTGCTGAAATCAATATTCATAGCCCTACCAAAGAAATCTCATGCAATTGAATGCGGTGATCATTGCACAATAAACCTTAAGAGTCACATGACTAAGATATGACTAAGAATCATCATGCGAAGAGTGCGAAACAAAATCAGTTCAGAAATTAGTGATGAACAGTGGCTTTTGTTAGAGGTAAAGGAACAAGCAATGCCATATACATTATAAGATCTTTAGTAGAAAGAGCCATAAAGGTGAAAACAGATCAATACCCATGTTTCATAGATTATACCAAAGCATTTGACAATGTAAAGCACCAAGAAATAATCACAATTTTAGAAAGCATAAACGTAGACAGCAAAGATCTAAAAATAATAAAGAACATGTACTGGCAACAAACAGCGGCCATAAGAACTGGAAACCAATTGGGAATGTTTCAAAAAATAAAACTGGGTCTTAGGTAAGGTTGTGCGCTGTCACCAGATTTGTTTAATATGTATAGTGAGATTATTTTAAGATCAATGAGGGACATGCCTGGAATAACAATTGGAGGTCATAATATAAATAATCTAAGGTATGATGATGATACAGTCTTAACCGCTAAGAGTGAAAATGAGTTACATAAAATGTTAGACATTACAGTGAAAGAAAGCAAAAATAAAGGACCCAGCCTTAATAGCAAAAGACAGTAGCAATAGCAAAAAAAAAAAACAACAACAAAAAAACAAACATCACTTCAGTGCAAAATAAAGACAAGTGGAACAATATTAAAACATGTACATGAATTTAAATATTTGGGAACTTTGTTAACCTCAGACGGAAGATGTACAAAAGAGGTGAGATGCAGAATGGCACAGGCAAAAGCAGCTTTCCAAAAAAATGAGGAAGATACTGTGTAATCCATTTTTGATAGTAGAATCAAGAGAAAGAGTTCTTAAATGTTATATTGAGCCAGTCTTAACATATGGATGTAAATAATGGACAATAGGACAACAGAAAAGAAAATCACTGGAGTCTGTAGAAATTTTGTTGAACACACACGAATGTTGAGAATATCATGGACGGCTAAGAAAAGTAATGAAAACGTTCTTGGCCATGTATTGAGTAGAGAACAACTGGAATACATTGTGACAACTGGGAAAATTGAGGAACGAAGAGATCGAGGTATGCAAAGAGAAAAGACACAAGACAGCTTAAGAGAATGGCTTGGCAGTAAGTCAACAACAAAAATGATAAATAACTGTCGAGATCGAAAGTTGTGGAAAGACATGATCACCTGCGCCAGCAGGTTCAGTAAACCTCATTTAGCATGCAATGATCTGTATTTGACATTAACTGAAAAACCCCATCCAAAGATCTAATCCCAAAGCACAGACTCGTGAGTGCAATACCCCCACTTCTAGAATGGCCATTCATTACTGTCCTATGTTGGATCTTCATGTCAATCACACTACGATTTACACTTCCTGGCGAGAACAAGAAAGGTGTTGATATTTGCCGCCTTCATTAGTCATCCGATTTTTAAATTGTGAGCCATGGTTCAATAAATGTTACTTGTTGAGTCATCGTGTGACATGCGTATTCATGACATATCATTCTTGTGTCTTGCTATTTTTATTTCAATATTTTTGTCTCAGCCCCATATTTACAATGAGGTGTGACTAATTTTCAGAGATTGTTGAACTCGTTTTAATGTATAATTGTTGAATCTTTAAAACATCTCAGAGATACCAGGCCTAAACATTAATGGAAAGATAATCAATAACCTGAGATATGCTGATGATACTGTTCTACTAGCAGAAAATCCTAAAGATCTACAACAATTGCTTAATGTGATAAACATAACAAGCAAAAAATATGGACTAGAAATGAATATCAAAAAGTCTAAAACTATGATCATAAACAAAGAAAATTCTCAAGACCTACAATTAAATTTCACAGTTGAGGGAATACACATGGAGACAGTGAAGCCTTTGAAATGTGGATTTATAGAAGAATAGGTAGAATTGGATAGAAACAAAAGATAACAAACGATAAAGTTTTAAAACAACTGAAAAAAAAGAGAACTACTAAATACAATTAAGACAAGACAAAAGAGGCAGAGGCAGACCAAGACTAACATGGACGAGTAACATCAAAAGATGGACAAGTCAATCTATGACAGCCTGCATCATCAAAGCAAGAAACAGAGTAGAATGGCGATCCATGGTAGCCAACCTTAGTTGCGGAGTAGGCACACGATGATGATGATGTTGAATGTAGGAAACTGAACAGAAAAAAAATAAGAATGACGTGTTAATGAACGGAGTTCAGTGGTGATGTATAATTGTTGAATGTAGGAAACTGAACAGAAAAAAAAAATAAGAATGCCGTGTTAATGAACGGAGTTCTGTGGTGATGTATAATTATGTTGAGAGAGATGTTTTGTGAAATGCAAGTCTCATTTGGTCTCTTTCAGGTTCAGTTCTGGATATCTGATGTACGTCACAATTGTTTCTTTTAATGTTAAAGTGACGTTCTAGTTATATTCTTGCAAAGTTTGCTGCATTTATGGAGGAAGATGTTCTGAGTTTAATTCATTGAACTTATTCTTAAAATATATATTTAATAGGAGTAGGTCCATTCAGGGACACAACAACAAAACGTAAAAGTTTTAGTTAAAGCAATTCTATCTATCTATCTATCTATCTATCTATCTATCTATCTATCTATCTATCTATCTATCTATCTATCTATATATCTATCTATCTATCTATCTATCTATCTATCTATCTATCTATCTATCTATCTATCTATCTATCTATCTATCTATCTATCTATCTATCTATCTATCTATCTATCTATCTATCTATCTATCTATCTATCTATCTATCTATCTATCTATCTATCTATCTATCTATCTATCTATCTATCTATCTATCTATCTATCTATCTATCTATCTATCTATCTATCTATCTATCTATCTATCTATCTATCTATCTATCTATCTATCTATCTATCTATCTATCTATCTA